>CM074439.1:20836559-20859059 GCA_037101425.1 Elopichthys bambusa
TTCACACACAACTAAAATGTTGACATTTTTGTTTTTTTATTATTTAATTGAAATGTCAACTATTCATTACTAAAATATGCAAACTTATTTACTATGCCTTTATTATTTTGAACATGATAAAAGGAGCTTTTTTTGACAGCAACTGTTTGAGCTTCATTATCTAACAAAGTGGCATCACATTGTGTTTACATTGACAGCGCATTAAAGCAGGCATCCTCAAAGCCTTTAACAACCCCACGGAGAAGACAGCTGATGAGGAGACGAAACGACAAGTGAAGGGTGCTCCATCTCTGCTTTTGTCACCTGCATTTCCCATCGCTCAGAACAATATTGCCATCTAGTGACAGCTTGCATTCACAAGCTTCTAGAAATAATGCCATTATTTACATTAAATTATCATTTAAAAAATGATTAGTGTTCTGCTTAATATACATATTTGAATTGTATTATATAATTTCTGCTTGTTTTCATGTTCTACAGCTTATGGAAAGGAAGGAGTGAAAATGAATTTTGTAGATCGGATTTTTGTCGGAGAGCTAACCAGCACCATAATGTGTGAAGAGTGTGAACATGTGAGCATTTCTCATCTGTTTACAAAGATTATATAAATGCACACAATTTAAAAAAAAAAAAAATTAAAAAGTAATTTATTTATATTTCATTATAATATATATTTTATAATATGTTTTATGTATAATATATAGTATTTATTTCAATTATACAGTAATTAAGTGACTGCCTAAAGACAAATTGTATGGGATACATTTTAGAGTCTGAATACCACAATGTGACATGATTATATATCTTCACTCCTAGATTTCCACAGTAAAGGAAGCCTTCATTGACATTTCCCTTCCCATCATAGAGGAAAGGGTGAGAGCAGCCTTACTTTATTATTCCACATTTGTACTTTATTGTACTTCCATTTAATAGTCTGTTCCTACGTTGAATGTCCTGAGCTTTCTTTTGAGGGTTTGCCTATTTTCTTGCCCAGATCTCTAAGCCCACAAACCCTGGTAGACTTGGGAAAAGTGGGCGGGAGCAAGACAGTCTGGTCTCTCATGATGACTCATCAGCTGCCCACTCACAAGCCAATCGAAACAGCAGGAGGTTGAGTGGACAGGTAGGTGGAGCCATTATTATAAGAGAAGCATTATGTAGTTCTTATACACTATCATTCAAAAGTTTGTAGTCTGTAAGATTTTGTTTTTGAAAGTAGTCTCTTATGCTCAATCAAAAATACAATAAAAATAGTAATGTAAAATATTATTGCAATTTAAAGTAACTTTTTCCTTTATGAATGTATTTTAAAATGTATTTTATTCCTGTGATGGCAAAGCTGAATTTTCAGCAGTCTTCAGTGTCACATGATCCTTCAGAAATCATTCAAAAGAACAGCATTCATTTAAAATAGAATTCTTTACTGTCACTTTTGATCGATTTAATGCATCCTTGCTCAATAAACATATTTATTTCTTTCAAAAGAATCTTACTGACCCTAAACTTTTGAATGGTCGTTTAAGTGCTTCCTAGCTTCCTTGTTTTTAATATGACTTTATGTGTGTGTGTCTGTGATTAGAGGCTACAGGGTCGTCTTTCGTCCACTTCTCATGATGAGAGAGGCGCAGACTCTGTTTCTAACCGACAAGAGGAGGAGCTCTGTGTGGCTGGCCGTGGCCTGGCAAGTTACCGGACGGATACGATGGGCAGCCAATCAGACTGCAGTGAGAAAGACTCCAACCTGCAGGACAGCAGTAATGATGCAGACAGTGAGGCCTCTGAGAGCGAATGGTCTCCTCGAATCCCGTCTGTGTCCAGTCATGGTAGCACATCAGATAAAGTCTTAACGACTGCAGCCACAACGGCACACAATCCAAGTCTAAAACCTAACCTGAGCCCGAGCCCCACTCCATTTGCCTCCATTAGACCTCAGCAGGGCGGTGCTGTGGAGCAGCTTGTCAGCGCTGTGTCCAAGCTGGGCCTGGTGCACACTTCCACCGACACTCTACCTGTCAGCCACAGCCCAGAGGAACCAACCGAAATCCGGGAGAGAGACCGTCAGCACCACCAAGGGGCCTTCCAAGCCCTCTGCCACAGTTACACCCCCAGCTCTAAAGAGTGCTCGGTACAGTCCTGTCTGCATCAGTTCACCTCTGTTGAGCTGCTCATGGGCAACAACAAACTGCTTTGTGAGAACTGCACTGAGAGGAGGCAGAGACAGATGAAGAGGAGTGGTATGTATTCTCATACCACATACCACTATTCTGTTTTTAACATTGATAATTATTAGAAATGTGTCTTGATAACCAAATCAGCACATTAGAATAAATGTAGAAATATATTAAAATAGAAAAGTTTTTTTGTTTTGTTTTGTTTTAATATTAATGTTTTTACTGGATTATTGATCAAATAAATACTGCTTTGGTGAGCATAAAATACTTTACATACAGTTTGCACAGAAACTGGCTCTGCTTGTGATATATGAAGGCCCTAGTCGGTTTTAACTGAAATCCTGTTAAAAATGTTACATTTTTATTTTGTTAAATATAAAATATTCTAAATATTTTTTTAATATTGAGAATTACAGTTTCAGCATTCAATTTGTGCCTCTTCATTCATAAAAAATGCCTTGTTCCCTCCTTATACTGTCTGTGGTGTAGTCAAGATTCTGAATTAACACTTTATGAGTGGTAAGATATATTTATGGCTGTTAAATTTGTCATAAGCCTAAGTGTGTAGTTCTCCTTACACCATTGTTGCATGTCACTTGTTTTATATGTATGTTTCAGATAAGAAGGCTGAGAAAGTGTACACCAGTGCCCGTAAACAGATGCTCATCTCGGCGCTTCCTCCGGTGGTCACTCTTCACCTTAAACGCTTTCACCAGGTCAGAATCCTCAGTATACGCACTCATACAGTATAACTTGCACTCATCATTTTTTGTGTTGTTTTAGCCAGTTTGTTAACTAAACACAACTGCTACAATATCATCACTATTAGACAAAGAATGTAGTTTGATATGATGAAATGCTCATTGCCGTCTTTAGAGTCTATTAACAGAGCATACTTTCAAAAGAAAAAAGCTCTAGGGGGAAAAAAAATCTATAATCGTTTTCCCCGAGCAAGGTTATGGTATGTGCTTTATTGTGTGGCGATGCACTGCACTGATCGAGCTGTCTTCATTTTTGTAGGCCGGGATGAATCTGAGGAAAGTTAATAGGCATGTGGACTTTCCTCTTATGCTGGACCTGGCTCCTTTCTGCTCTGCCACTTGTAAGGTACTGATCAGAGTTATATTTATCAGTCAAGACCAGTGATTTATGAATCTGCACATTTTTTTCGGCGTTTAAGTGTGCAGTGTTAACTTAGTATTTATGCGTGCGGCAGAACCTCGGTTCAGGAGAGCGTGTGCTTTACAGCTTGTATGGCATTGTGGAGCACAGTGGATCGATGCGAGGGGGGCACTACGCAGCCTACGTGAAGGTCCGCACGACTCAGCGTAAACCTGAGCAGCGCCGGAACCAGTCAGGTACAATGCCGCCCAAGCAGTATATAGTTTCTATGTGTGCGTCACTATGTTTTCTTCGCAGCTGTTTCTGAAAGGCCTGAATAATCTGTGAGTAAACAAAGGGTTGATAGCATCCCGTCACTGGTCCCCCATTCACCGCAACCTTGAAGATGCTGTAAAGGCCAAGTGGGATTTGTTTGTTGTTGATGATGTATAGATGCGTTCTTCTCCACTCTCTACTCAAGCAAAGAGCCTGCCTTTCAGCAGCGTTTGGAACAGGGAGTGAAAGCCCACGGAGAGCTGTGAGAAAAGATTGTGCACACTCTGTAGTTAACTGTCGTAGTGCACAAATTCAAGATAAATTGTTGTAACAAGGTGTCACATGTGCAAGACTCTTCGAACAGCAGCAAGTGCTGAAAATACATTTTTCCCTTTTGTCTCCATGCTTTTTCTTTTCAGTCGCCATTTTGCGTTTTTAGGACCACAAAAGTTATTTCATCCTAAATAAAGGCAAAGCCAAATGTGACATTTTATTAGAATGGGTTTTTAGGTGATGATTGTTTAGGTCTATTGAAATTAAAGGTTGTTATAAGATTGATTGTAAAAAAAAAAAAAAAAAAAATATATATATATATAAAACAAATATGGTAATCTGATTATTTGAAAATGAAATGAAAATTGTCATCATTTACACACCCTCATGTTTTTCCAAACCCATAAGACTTTCGTTCATCTTCGGAACAGAAATGAAGATATTTTTATTAAAATTTGAGAGATTTCTGTTTCTCCATTGACAGCTATGCAACTACTACTTTCAAAAGCTTCAAAAAGTTCATAAAGAGATTGTAAAACTAATCCATATGAATTGACCCTTCGCAGGGAGTTTGATTGACAGGCAATCTAACCAATCATAATGCAGAATCCACCGTTATGTCCGACAAAGCAGTCAGGAGAGTAAGTAGATTAACGTCAGTGTACTTGAACTTGAATAACGGTGTGTACTGACGTCTTTCCGTGGTTGAAACAACATTCCTTCTAATGTTAATTCATGTTTATTTGATGCTATAAATGAACTAGTAGGAAGAGATTGGTTCACGAGCTGCTTGAACTGAGGTGCTAGAGCTATCTGTCACGACATATTAAAGAGCCACAAAATGGTATTTGTTGTTTAAATTTCTTTAAAAATTACAAAATGTAAAATTTGAGACTGTTTCATATCAAAAGTAACCTGCTCTTTCTTGTCTGTCAACGCGTTGTCAGCAAAGTCCCTTTAAGACAAGTCATTTCACTCGGCGGCCATCTTTGAAACGCCTCTTGGGCATGCAAGTGTAGCTCCTATCTCTTTGAATGGGGAAACATCAAATTCTCTAAAGCTGTTTGTCAAGCTTTCGATTAAATTTAATATTTGAAATCACCAATGAAATCTGACAACATCTGTCTCATAAATTTTGTTTCTGAACACTTGAATCATGACAATAAAGGCATTTTTTCAGGCTAGATTAAGCTAATGCGCATGCGCAGTCCTAACTGCGCGTCTCTATAGGAAGCGCGTGTCTGGCTGTTTCTATAGGAACCGGAGCTTCTAACGGTCGCTGCAGTGACGCAATGACTTTACCAATCAGCGATTGGCTCTTATTTAGAAGGCGGGACTTATTCCGCCATATTGCGCGTTGCACTTTCTCCCATTCAAAACAAAACAGAGTGACACGTCTTGTGTTATTCTTTAGTCTTTGGTTGTCAGTGTCCTCTTTGCTCCGCAATGTATTTTTCACTGCGTGAAAACATGATGTGTGGTGTGAGATCACCATGGCTTGTCGGACATAGTAACATAACTAAAGGGGGTGGGTCTTTGCGAACGGTCAGTTGAGTGGTTTAGTCCAAATTTTCTGAAGAGGCTCGATCGCTTTATATGATAAACAGATTGAATTTAGGCTTTTATTCACATATAAACATGATCAGCGAACTCAACTGTAACAGCTTGATGCACGAGAATAAAGCTCTTGCGGATGAGAATGAACCTCCTTGGTTCTCACATGTCAAGCTTGAGCTTCCATTTACCATAACTGATGTGTGAGTTGATGAATGTTTATATGTGAATAAAAGGCTAAATTAAATCTGTTCATCATATAAAGTGATTGAGCCTCTGAGAAAAATTGGACTAAACTGCTCAATTCATATGGATTAGTTTTACGATCTCTTTATGAACTTTTGAAGCGTCAAAATGGTAGTTGCGTAGCTGTCTATGGAGGGACAGAAATCTCTCAGATTTCCTTAAAAAAAATCTTCATTTCTATTCCGAAGATGAACAAGGGTCTTAAAGGTTTGGAATGACATGAGGGTGAGTAAAGACAGAATTTTCAGTCTTTCAGTCTAAATCAGTTTAAGTTGACTGATACACATTTTTATTTTAATGTGTACAAATAGTAGATTTTAAGTTTTAATATTATGTTTGTTTAAAAACTGCAATTCAGTTTAATTTAATTAACAGCCCTATTTTCACTTGGTTGTTTCACTGTAAAAAATCACAAAGGGTTTAATGCTAACACTGATAACTAGTAATGCCACCTGGATTTTTTTGATGTTCAACCTCATCTCAACCACTTTTTTTTTTTTTTTTTCTTCTTTTCTTTTTTTTTTAGGTTCCAGAGAGGCAATTTCATCCCCACAAGGCCAGTGGGTGTATGTTAGCGACACCAGCGTACAGACTGTACCGGAGTCCAGAGTGCTGAACTCTCAAGCGTATTTACTTTTCTACGAAGAACTGCTATAGAGCCTTGCGACCTTGTGAATTCGACACGATCCAGATGAATGCAACAGGCAATATCAGCTCAGACAACAGCAAGCACTTACTGCATGCCTATATCCCTGTATTTTAAAGTAGAAAGGATTCCATATACTAAAAGCTTGGACTTTTGACTCATTCATTACCCAAGATGATCTGAATTAAAATTGGGAGCCGTTATTATTGATGTAAAATAATATTCTGAAATTTAAGTTATTTATATTTTACGGCTAATATTTGAGCTTGACATTTATTTTTTGTGTGTGTATTCATTTTGCAGGAGAAATTGCCAAAGAGTAATTTAGGGTAAAAATATGTATAGAATATATAATATGAGAAGATTGTGCCAAAAGAGTCTATAACCTTTGTTGTGAAAGGGAAACTCAGCACAATATGCAGCTGTTGCTTTCAAAGCCGTTTAAACCTGTCATTCTGCACTGGATCACACAAGCTAGTCACTGCACAAACAATATGTCATGATTTGTTAGGAGAAAATATTAAATTCACAAGGCTGACTGACAACAACGTAATAAATTGTAATTTGTTGATTTTCATTCATTTATTTTTGCTAACACATTTAGCTTTGATTTGCTAGATCAAGAGGGGGTCCTCCTATAAGGTTTTATGAATTTACAACTGAGATATAACATATTTCTCAATATCGAATGGTTAAGGAGTTGGTGCAGTATTCCTAGTCTTTGCCTCATGCCTAATTTTTTTCTTCTGTTGCAGAACTAAATATGAATAGAAAACGTTTTTATATTATTTTTCACTCATGACTACATCAGATCAGTGCCTACAGTTTATGAAGGCTGAGATTGTTTGTGCATGCCTTTAGCGAAGTATTAAATTCATATAGGAGCGTGAAGAGAAAGATTTGTGTATATACAGATTAGAAATATACATAATTGTATGTAAAATATGTATCATGTTCAATACTATTTATTCTGTTTACTGGGCAGATATTGTAACACCATAGATTTGTGTGGTGTATAAGGCTTCAGGGTTCCTCAAGCTGTTCTTTTGCTTGAATTTTGTGAATATAATCTAGTATAAATCGTTTAAAATAATTTAAATACATTTAGTTGACAAAAACCTTTGAGTGGGCTGAATTGTTTTGTTGTCTATGGGTGTCTTGTCTCTCTTTCTCAAGATGTTGTCGACCATTAGTCTCCACTGTCGCCACAAATCCCAGGGTGCCATTTTCACTCTGTCCACGGCTGCGATGCGGTGTGACGGGTGAAAAGGCGTGCTGTTTTAGACCATGTCGCTGACTGGTGAAGAGGAGGTGGGTGTGGAATTCAGAAAAGGGCAACGTCCGAAACGATCCTGTCCTCCTGCCTTTTTCCTCTCCTCATTCTGTGACATTCAAATCAAGCTGTTAGACAGTGATCAGTTACAACCAAGTGTAAAGACACCAACAAGAGTGCGCAATCTTTGTGAAGCGTGTGTGTCTATTTTTAAAGCAGGGCTCTGGTTCTAGGACATTGTGCAAGTGATTTAATGTGAGTTAATGATAGGATGTGTTCCCTCGGTCTGAACTGACAGAGAAACCTGATATGGGAGACAGGTGGAGATGCTTTTGCTTTCAAAAGAACCCGCTGAATGTGAAGACATGTCAGGGTGGAAAAGGGTTTTTGCTTTTCTTTATACCTTCAGGGCAGACATAACAAGTGGTTAGAGATGATGCTTGTTATCTTTTTTGACCCAGCTGTGTTTCTGGTTTACTCGACAACATGTAACCTCTTCTGTCATGCTTGCAAATGCAACTCTGTCTGTTTGGGGTGGCAGTGCATTGTTACACTTGTCTGAGGCTGGGTGAATTATATTCCCTGTCATTGGACACTAGAAACTAGAAGTGTATGATATGAATCTGTATGATGGATAGGATATCAGAGCTCTATTTAAGTGATGGCCATTTCATTTCTTACTCATAGTATGTGCATTTATCTGCTATTATGTGTTGAAGATGCCAGAGAGGTTATCTGGAACGTCGGGTGTATTCAGCTCTTGGGTGCTTTACATTATTCTTAATTTGTTGAAGGTTTGTCCTTAAAATTCCTTCATTCCATACAAGCTTCAGTAGCAGTATGGTATTGAATTGCTCACTGAAACATCGACACAATGTGGTGTGTCGATCAATACCACGCTCATGTCTTCTAAATTCAGAATTCTTAAACTGCAACCAGAGAACCTAAAAGAAAAGATGTCTAATGTATTACATTACATTCAATATATGTCTAGTACTGTATGTTCACCAATATATGGAAACTGGTCATTATTTCAACATTTTAGTCACATTTTCCTATTACTGTTTAATTTAAATGGTCCAGCAGTAAGACAAATTCCATGTAGTATTATAAGGCCCTAAAATGGCTTTCATAATAATTATAAAAACCTATTAACCAGTTTTATACTTATTAATATTCAAAATTAATGTCTAATATGCAGAGGTGTCACACTTTCTGTTCTGCTGGGGTCCTGGTCTGACTTTTTTAAGCTAACATACAGATTCATTATCATTTTTTTAAAGACACTTAGAACAGTGGTTCAACCAGTGGACTGGGACCCACCCCACCCATGAGAAATTAATTAAAATGAGACAAAACAAGCTTTAAAATAACTAAAAATCAAGATGTAAGCTGACATTTTTATTTAAGAACCAGGAATGCCATGGTCCTGGAAAACCTGGATATATGAGGGAATTTTAAAGGTGTAATTCGTAGTAATGTTGTGAAAATGTTTGTAATGAATGTTCATTTTTATAGTTATGTTATGCTCTAAGATATTTAATTGGGTATACTTTGCTGAGAAATTGCTATTTGAGAGTAAAAAAAAAAAAAAAAACCAACATTCTGTTATCAAAACTTCTGGAGTTATTTAATCACTTTAATATATTGTCACTCCTGGTTTCTGTAAATGCAAAAGTTTGAAAACAAGCAGCTTTGTTTTCAAAGATGTACCAAAAATATCTTGGGCAACAGGGGACATTTGAGTCAAAAAGCTTGAGAAACAACAGACTTAGATTCATCCTACCATAGACTTGATGATATGCAGAAATTTGTATATATAAAACAAACAAGCATCAAATTTTACAATTTTTTAAAAGGGTAAGCCTTTTTCCTTGCTAGGTTCAGGCAATTTCAGTTATTCTTTTTAGTTTATACAATAAGAACGTATTTGATTTCAGAGGATGATTATTGTTATTTAGAATTATAATAGTAATAATAAATAATAATGACAAAATGTGTATAGAAATAGTGTTTATTATTTAATTATTATGATCTTCATGTATATCCACTAGAGGGCCTGTGGAGTGAGGTCACTGTTGCTGGCATTGTTTCCGGGTCATCATTTCATCGCCATTTTACTGGTGAGAAGTGGAGAGGTAAGGAACCGCAACGTGTCTGTAAATCTTCAGCGAGCTCCTTCAGAATCTTGCGCTTCTCATAGGGATCAATTGCGGCCATTAATGAACTAGTGAAGTTTGTGCGTTTAAACCGCCTTGAATAATTTGTTTAATGATTGTTATTGTTGTAGACGCGCGGCCTAACGCTTGCATAGCCAGATTTACGACGACGCTTGTGTTAATTTATTCCTGTCATAGTTATATTCAGTGAAGGTAAATGCAGAGAAAGACACTGTATAGCACCCGTCATACAAATTAAAGGTGCACAACCCATTCTAGACTGGTTTTGTAGTAGTGTGCTTGCGATTGTTTTTTCTCTGCTGTGTGTGTTCGGAACTGCAGCTGTGCGGATTACATTACAAATATAATGATTCGCAGTAAAAAAGCAGGGTTTGTTTTTCATGCTCTTATAAGGAAACAGCAAGTCAAAACACGCTTGAATGCTTAATATGCAATCACCCTTTGTTCCTTATGTGCTAATAAAGTGTTTGTTTCATGCACATCTGCGTGTGTATTGCACAAAGTGTTTTAAAATATCAGTGCTGCATATTCTGACATGTAGGCTTCTGACACAGGAATCACAAGGTGAGATGTGGGATCAGGGAGGACAACCCTGGCCTCAGTGGCCTCTGGGCTCGCAGCAGCAGTGGATGCAGTCATTTCAGCACCAGCAGGATCCAGGTTAGGCCATTGTTTTTAACTGACTGAGATAGCATACACTGATCATGTAGTCCAGTTGTTTGAACTGCTGAGTTTTGTGTGTGTTTTGCAGGTCAAGTGGACTGGGCTGCTCTAGCACAAGCATGGATAGCACAGAAGGAATCCACCGGAGGGGTTGCCGAACCGCCAGGGATTCAGCCCAATGGTCAGGAGATGCAAAACATGGAACCTCCAGCCCATAATAACCATGGTGCCTTTCCAGGCGATCCCAATTTTGGCAGGGGTTGGCAACCAGGTGAGAGAAATGTTTCAGTTTGACCTATGGCATTTTAAAGAGATTGTCAACAAAAATTGAGTAAACCACGCTTCCACTTTGACTCATTGCTGACTGCATTGTTTGTGTCACATGACTTAAAGTCAGCATGAAATGGAAATTTTCTAAATGCATCTTATCGTGAATCGCTAATCCATGCCTTATCTTCTGATGAAAAAGTCTTCTCTGTGGTGTTGTATGTGCGCCCCTTTTTTACAATCAACTGTAAGCTCTCATTCAGATCTGCTTCCACGCAGTCAACAACTAATGGATAGTTCCCATTCTACTTTTTTTTCTTTGATAATTAGTTTTACTCAGATGTATTTAACAATATGAAAGAATTGCTCTGTCACTACTTATTTGATAGAAAGTAGAAGTAGCCCTTTCCTATAGGCTACAGCTCAATTAAGTGTTGCGAAAGGATCATCTATGGTGATGCACCGGAAATTCAGAAACGTCAAAGAAATATATTTTCATTTTCGGGCAAAATAATTTTAAGAAATCATGTACTGAAACGGTAACGCTTAATTAGCGCTTTTCTGATGCATTTTGGTGTCTATTTCGTTCGCACATCTTGGATAAGCTACAACAGATAAACATGTCAGCAAGGTAGATGTATTTCACTGGGACAAAAAAAGATTCTAGCTAGTGTAGCGATATGTAAAATTTGTTTAGCTTTGATATCAGGAGGTGTTTTTTTTTTTTGCCAAACTGGTTTAATTCATCACCTGTTAACACAACACCCTTAACAGCATATCGTGTTCAAATACCCATATTTAATCACCTGTAATCAAATCACTTTATTTATTGGTGGAAATATTTTATTTTTTTTTATTTTTTTTTGATACTTCAAAGTAGGTAGGATCTATACAATTGAAAACTTGCCATTTGCGTTTTTTCCTTTTACTTAAAATGCCAGTGCTGATCACAGAAGTGTTTAAATTATGACCTTATTTGCGATTGTTTATAGAGTGGGGAATGCATGGCCAGCCGCCTCCTCACCCTCCAGAACAAGCATGGATTCCTCCTGGCCAAGGACCGATGGATGTTGTCAACCCGTCAGAAGACAGTAACAGTCAAGATAGTTTGGAATTTCCTGGAGACCCACACCATGGAGGCTTTCCTCAAAACAGTCATGGGTTTGGGGGTCAGCCTGAGCCTTACCCTATTGGACCTGTTGGTGTCAATCAGTTTGATTATCAGGTATGCTTGCTTAGGTCTGGGTTATCAAAAGTCATTTTCAATCTCCTAACTTCTGTTTTGAAATGACATTTACTTCCATTTCATCTTAGCATGGAGCAGCTCCAACGGGGGCAGCATATGGACCACCCTCTACCGGGTTTCATGCACCTTATTGGCCCGACGGACCTCAAAACAGAAGAGACCGGCTTCCTGGCTTCAGACCAGAACGGCCCAGATCCCCAAACCAGATGGGAATAAAACCAGAGACGCAGACTCTTGGTGAATATAAATATTGATTCATGTAGATGCAAAAGAAAAACTGCTGTTATTGAAGGATGTACATCGTAACATTGTCTTGGTTCTAGATGCTGTTAAGCGGAGGACCTTGCCGGCATGGATTCGAGAAGGCCTGGAAAAGATGGACCGTGAGAAGCAGAAAAAGTTGGAGAAGGAGAGGATGGAGAAACAGCGTGCTGAAATGGCAATTAATGAAAGGGATAGCGATATGGTAGAGGAGGAAGGTGATGGGCCTCGGTTGCCACGCAAGAGCAAATTTGTAAGCATCTTTTTCAGAACCTGTTTACAGCGAAGGAACCTGCTGAGGTTACTTTGGCAACTGTTGTCCCGGGGTTCACTGACATGCACAAATGTTCATTTACATGATCATTATTATCTTAAATAATTCTAAGACCCCATGAAATGGCTCGACAAGCACAATTTTCTTTCTCTTGTTGGTGTATTTTTCATTGAAACATTAAGTGTGTACACTGTTCAAAAGTTTGAGGTTAGTAAATGTTTTAAAGAAATTACTACTTTTATTCAGAAAAGGGCTGTGTTAATGGAATCAACTGGAAGTAAAGACTTAAAATAAAAACAATTAAAATGCTGAAAATTCTGCTTTGGCGCCACAAGAATAAATTACATTTTAAAACATACTAAAATCGAAAACTGTTATATTAATTTGCAAAAATATTTCAGAATATCACTGTTTTTATTGTAAATGCAATAAATGCATTCTTGGTGAGCATAAGAGATTTAAGAAATTAAATAAATCTTTCCAGCCCCAAACTTTTGAACAGTAGAGTATATCTACTAAAACTTGTAGGCATACACTAACACCTAGATGACCTTAACTATCTGACAGTGACTGAGCCACAAACCTCACAATTAATTTCATGGAGTCTTTTAAGTTGTTACATTGCTTGTTAGCTGTTGCACACTAACACTAAAAATACCTCTCGGCGCTAATGTCATCCGTGAGCGTGTGGTCTGTGGTCCAATCATCTACCCTTCTTTAATTCAGGACAGTGATGATGAGGATGGTGAAGATGGTGCCGGCGAGGATGGTGAATCGGAGAGGAGGAGGCTAGAGTTTGGTGGTAGAAGTTCTCCTCCTGTTCAAGAAGACCAAAGTGAACCAGAAATGACAGAAGAGGAGAAAGAGTTTCAGCTGGTATGTTCACGCAAACCTCTGTCTTAGCATTCACCTGTCCGCACTCATGACTTGTGCTGCTCACATGTTCCTGTTTGCTTCTTACAGATGTTGATGACTAAAACTCTTCTCACCGAAGTCCTCCTTGAAGTCACAAATGAGGAGATCTTCCTAGTGGCTAAAGAGACTCATCGCAAAGCCACCAAAGGTCTGCTCCTGTTCCCTTCTGTCTGTGCAACTGTGCCTTCACGTTTAAGTCTGAGGAAGAGCCACATTTTCACAGAAATTAGACTTGGTTATATTTTGACTGATGTATATGAAGCCTTTTTGTCTGACTGATGCACCTTGGTAATACTTTATGATAAGCAAAAGTGTAAATCTTCATCGGCCATTCTCTGCTAATGCAACAGAAGATGAAAACAAACCGCAGAGGGAGGGTGGATATGGTCACATAGATGCAGTTAAATGCAATCTTTCAAAGGGTTCCCAGTCAAATCCGTTCCTAGATTTACTTCCTGTAAAACAGTATTTCCTCACTTCTGTGTTTGCCAGATGGCTTCTCATTTCAAAAGTGACACTGCATTAGTACAGACTGGTTTTCTCCTCCTCCACTGTTTGCCTGTGTTTGACAGACTTTGTGTGATAACCTCTTTCTTCTCTCCATCTTTTTTCTTTTATTTTTTTTTTTCTTTTATTTTGCCGAAGGCAGCTCTTGTGAATAGTGCATATGTGTACCCTCATCTCTAGAGACTCTTGCCTATTCGAAAGTGGTGGCTGTATGTGTTTTAACATGTTGTTCCTGTTGTTGATGTGAATCAAAGCTCCTGCAAAACAGCTGGCACAGTCAAATGCACTGGCTTCTCTGACCGGCCTTGGTAAGTGTCTTTACATTTAGGACCACCGGGGGGGTGGGGGGTGTAAACATGGGTTGTGGGGGTTCTCAGCTCTCTAATGAACTGTTACAAGCTCAAGAGCTCAAGCAGCAGATCTTCTCAAAATGGTTAGCTTCCAGCAACACTTTATAGTAGATTATAAAACGCATGCTTTTATTAAGGTGGGCTTTAGTTAAGTATTATGTAGGTGAGAAAGGAGGGACTGTTAGCGTGCGACTATGAATGCAATGCTCCTGCAGTCCGTTATAAGAGGGGGGCTTTGTTGCCGCAGGAGGGCTGGGTGAGTACGGCTCAGACGAGAGTGAGGATGAGGAGCGGAGCGCGAAGGGGTCGGATTCATCAGACACAGACGATGAGGAGCTGCAGCACCGCATTCGCCAGAAACAGGATGCCTTCCGTCGCAAAGAGAGGGAGGAGCAGCAGCAGCTGCAGGAGAGGCTGGCACTGGAGGCACAGACTATAAAAGGTATGTACATCCAATAAACAGAATCTTTATATATATTGCACACAGTTGTTTTGCTATCTTTGTGAGGACATTCCATAGGTGTAATGGTTTTTATACTGTACAAACTGTACATTCTATCCTCCTACACTACCCCTACCCATCACAGAAAACTGTCTGCATTTTTAATAAAACATTGCTTAGTATTTTAGTATAGTTTTTAAAGCTATTTTAAATATGAGGACTCATGAAATGTCCTCATAAAACATGTTTACGTAGTTGAAAATAGTTTGAAAATGGTTGTGCCAACCGTGAAACTTTTTTCAGGATTCTTTGAATAGAACGTTCAAAAGAACAGCATTTATTTGAAATATATATATTTTTTGTATAACTATGTAAAAGTCTCTTCTGAGACACTGGGTCAATTTAATGCATCCTTGCTATATATAATTTAAACTGTATTTTGTGCATGTTATTTAATATATTTATTTTAAAATTAATGGTTTGTGTTATTAGATGAAAAAGGAATATAAAGAACCATTATTCAACCTTTTTGTAAAATGTTTGTTTTCAGAAGATTTGGCATCGGACAGAGTGAGCAGAGAGAGGGCAGGTTATGAGGAGCAGACAGAGTCCAAACACAAACAGGAAGTTAGGGAAAGGGAGGCGGAGCCTACAGTAGAGCGACGCAGGTCGCGTAGTGAGCCTGAGGTCAGTGAGGTCAAGCGGGTGAGCAAAGAGCACACAGGGCGTAACGGAGGAAGTGCCAGCCCCTCACCGAGTGAGCGACGTAGCCGCACATCCAGCTCTAGCTCTTCCAGCAGCCGGTCCTCTTCATCCTCCTCATCCTCCTCTCGCAGCTCCTCCCGCTCCTCCTCTCCCAGAAGGAAAAGGCGACGCAGTCGCTCCGCCTCTCGTGGGACTCGCAGGCGCAGTCGAAGTCGCAGCTCTCGCAGGCATCACTCAGAGCGCGACAAGGGCAGAGACAGGAGGCGGAGCAGCCGCACACACAGCACCGAACGTTCCTCTCGTCACAGAAAGCGCAGCCATTCGCGGCAGCGCAGATCCAGCAGGGGCCGCAGGAGCAGGTCCAAAGCCAGTCGCAGCCGCAGCAGAGAGAGGCGGCGCAGCAGGGACCGCAGGCGCAGTCGGAGTCGCAGTACGAGCCGCAACAGGCGGAAGCAGAAAGCCTCCAGCAAGGACAGGGACAGAGACAGGAGGAAAGAGAGAAGCCGGAGCCACGAAAAGGAGAAGAAAAAAAAAGAGAGAGAATTAGATAAAAAGAAAGACAAACAGAAGGGCAAGGAGAAAGAGAGTGAGGGCAGTTCAGTAAGGGACGAGGAAGACGATGGCAAATCGAGGCGGAAAAAAGAGAGCGAGAGGACTGACTCTCACAGTGAGAGGTTTTCTCGGCAAGACAGCAAATCTAGCAAGAAAGGCTCCGCCAAAGCTAGCAAAAAGTATTCCGATTCAGAGTCCAGCAGGAGCAGGTCCCCTTCCCCTGAGGTTAGCAAAGAAAAAAAGTCTAAGAAATCAAAACGTAGTCGATCAAGGTCAACGGAAAGATCTCACAAGTCTGGTAAGAAGGCAAGCCGCAAACACAAGTCTAAGTCACGATCAAGGTAGTATCCATTTTCTTTCTACTTTTTTTATTGTTGAACTGATTTATTTGTTTGTGTGAATGATAAATAATATTTAGAATGTCACAACTGTTGCAATTCAAATTATTCTGAAGTTCATTTTAAATTAAGGTGTTACATTTAAATTTGCAGTCACATAATGTTGCACTTCTTGAATGTGTAATACCAGAGTTGTCCACAAATGGTTGGGCTGTGCTTCTCAAGTGCTACTGAGATTGATATCGTTTCCCCCTTTTCTCATTCAGTGTTGATCCAACAGCTGTTTAAGGTGTGTGTATGAAGTTCTGGATGTGATCTGTTCTAGTGATTGCACTAATAGTCTCTCACGTTTCTCTTGCAGGTCCACGTCTCCCAGCCGTCGCAAGCGTTGAGGGGTTGTTCTGCCTCTGATCTGTGCACTTCTTTTAAAATTCCATGAGTTAACAGGCTTGTCTCATTATCGAGGCAACGTTGTAGGTGAACTCTCCACTCCAAACCCCCTCACTTCCCTTATTTTGTAAATATATGGTATTTTTAAGTGTTGTCTTCAAAACTGAAGATTTTGAATGATAGTTTCTTTTTTGCCTTGTATTATGCAAGACTAAGCGTTCAAGTAGTCAATAGAGCCTTGAAACTGTAACATTTTAAGAACCTAACACCAGAGGAAATAAATTCTCATTTAATGTAAATTGTTCAATAAAACAAGAATGATTCTTTCTGTCTGACATGGCCTGCCTTTCATTTTGTTTGTTGCTTGACAAATTATCAACAATGTAGACGTTATGAGCATATTTACAATAAAATCAACATTACATGATTTAACATTGTGTCTATAAACCACATTCAGTGTTCTTTGCACAGAAATGAAATGTTTGATCACTTATCATGTTGTTTTAAACCTGTGACCTATGAAACAAAAAAGCGAGAACACCCTCCCATTATTTTCATTATAATGAAAGTTAGTGGAGATTGGGATCAACCTCCAAAACCATTATAAAGACGTCTCGTGCACTATAACCATACTATATTATATAACTGCTCTGTCCTTGTGTAACACATTTAAGTTATTCACCGAGTTGTTAAGCGCTGCGACCGAACCGAGTCAGTGAGTTGAACTCAAGAACTATCAGTATGATTCGTAAACACATTCAGATTGCTTTTTATTAACTGAAATACATTCTTCAAAAATTCAGTTTTAGAAAGCAGAAATAAAGTAGTACAGGTTTGAATTGACACCAGGGTGAGTTTGAATTCTAATTTTTAGATAAACTATTCAGTATTACATTTAAGACTCGTATTAGGCAAGTTTATTTTCATTATTTGTTCTTTCGTGAGAAGTGCATAATATGCCACAAAACGTGGAATGGCAAGCGGGTTTGCGGTCAAGCAAACGTGTATATGTTGTGGTCGAGATTTATGCAGTATTGATTTAATTTAAAACATGCGTGTATATAGTATTAAAACGTATCTTCAGATGAATGAAGTGTGTTGAAAGTTGATCAGTCAAAAATACAAAATTTGTTTATCATACTGTTATATAGGATAGGAACGTTTAATTCCATATTGAGTTTCTACTCGGTCAGAAGTTCTGCGAACACACCCCGGTCACATTGGATTTAATGACTGAAGTCAGTGGTAATTTAAGATACATGTGATGTAATAAGATGCAGTAATGTACTCCAAGAAATTTGCACGATTAGCTTTTGGGCTGTTAGCAGAATCGACGTTTACATGTCGGTTAACCCAAAACGTGTCCTCTAAAGTGAAACCTTTGCGGTCTCTGTGCAGCTGGACGGTGTGTCAGCATCACCGACAGAAGAATCAGCTGTCAAACGGGTGAGACTGATTTAATCGACTTAACAAGCGGGTATGCAGTTAAATGAATGGCTTTTTTATTTAATAGGCCAATGTTCAATTTTACCCGTTCCTTGGGTTTTTGTTTATTAGCGAATCATGACTCATGATTTAAAGATTAGTTTTCTTATGCAGATTGACCCGTCTAAATGTCCGCACGGTTTCTCATACCACTCTCGACCCCGCTGAGGTATGGAAGTTTCAGGCCATGGCGAGCAAATGGTGGGACTTGCAGGGAGATTTTTCAGCCCTGCACTCCATGAATGACCTGAGAGTGCCTTTCATAAGGTGTGTACCTTATCTGTCCGCTATTCTACTAATAAAAGTAGCATGACATAACTATAGTATTTTTCTTTACCATCAGCAAGATGATAATATGTTAACCTAAGATCTGGTCTCCATTCATTTTAAATGATCTTAGTACTAATAAATTACGATGTCAAAAATTGTTGTATGCATAATAGTTTAATTTTAAAATTTATAAATGAACAAAATACTGTTTTAAATAGGGATGCATAATATATCGGTTCTAGACGGTATTTAAAAAAAAAAAATCTTTAACTTTATTAAAATCGGTCAAATTAAATATTTAATTGTTTAATTGTGCATTTTCATCTACTTTTACATTCAGATGACATATCATCTGAAAACACTGTCTCTAAAAACACTAATAATGTAATAACACAACTTTTAGTGTTTCATTGTAAATTTATTTATACAAAAGTTTATTTTTTAAAATCAGCTAATGTGGTTATAACAAGGCTATAAATAATTGTACTGACTAGATTTTTAATATGCGTTCCTAGCTTAAAATAGTTTTAAATGAAGTATAGAATGTCACACCTATAACTTCCCAAAAGTGTTTCAAGTTTAGAGACGGTGAGATTTTTTTTTAAATGTTTTTTTTTTTTTTTTTGAAAAAGTCTATTGTCCTCACCAAGGTTTTTACATTTATTTTTTATTTTTAATGTTTTAATATATTTTAAAATGTAATTTATTCTAGTGATGCAAAGCTGAATTTTCAGCATAATTACTCCAGTATTCAGTGTCACATGATCCTATAGAAATCATTCTAATATGCTGATTTGGTGCTCAAGAAATATTTCTTATTAATATCAATGTTCAAAACAGTTGTGCTGCTTAATATTTTTTAGAAACTGTAAAACTTTAGTTTTTTGGGGGATTCTTTGATGAATAGAGTGCTCAATAGAACAGCAATTACTTGAAATAGAAATATTTTGTAATGATGTAAATGTCTTTACTATCATTTTTGATCTTTTTAATACATCCTTGCTGAATAAAAATATGAATTTCTTTCAAATATTTTCTTCTTGTAGTCATCTGAACTAAATCGTTTCTATTAATCAGATTAATTCTATTAATCAGAGTCAGGCAATAGTACAAGCATCTATTCTAGTAGCATGTCCACTTATATAAAACAGAAGCTTCTATCTCATGGTGATTAGGGTGAAAGGGTGAGGACAGCAGCTAGAGATTATGCAGCATGTCTGTGATTCTTCTCTCGGCAGCTGTTTCTGTGAGAGTCAAGATGTATATTGTGATTGTCATTGTAAGGTTTTTCCCTCGTCTCCTGGAATCATCCAGCGCACAATTTCTTCCTCTTCCCTGAACACAGCATCAGTTATATCAGTGATGAGCAGCGTGTATGGGTATGCCGGTGCCCTGGGGGCTTGTTTAAATGAGGGACTTCAGTGCTGTTGCTGGTTATGATGTTGTACTTGAGGAGTGTGTGTTTTCTAGAAATCAGGCAGGGAATTCCTTCAAAGACTTTGTGGCAGTGATGGGCTGAGTTAACAGGACTGGCAGTGAGCAGCACCTCAGGCTGCTTTGGGCTGCTTTGGTCTGCAAGGCCTGCCCAAGCATTTGGGGAGACACATAAAGATGTTGCCTATGGGTCCAGTGAGATGAATAGTGAGGATGTACAATTGCTTCATGATGTCAGAGGCATGTGTCTAGCCAGAGGGACTATCAGTAAGATGTGTTTGTGACTCGGAAAGCACATTGTGGAATTGCATGCTGTAATTAAGCTTCAGATTTTCTGTTTCACGTCAGTCTGATGTACATCTTTTTAAAATTCTGCTTGACTGGAGGTGACAAGTCCTTTAGCCTAATGCCTTCATAACCTAATTTTGTGACCTTTGACCTCATTTTCAGGGATAATTTGTTGAATGTGCATGGCGTCCGGCAGTTGGGCAAACCTCTGACTGGGCTCAGAATATTGGACGTCGGCTGTGGTGGAGGCGTGCTGAGTGAGGTAACTAGTCTTAATTATAAAAATTATGCTATAATGATGACTAGCTAGACAGAAAAATATAGAGTCAGTTGCACGAGTTATTGCAAGTACAGTTTTGCTGTTTACTATTTGATATTTTCTTATTTGATAGATCAGATTTGGGTTTGATGGGTAAATAAAGCTGGTATCATGTTTATTAGGTTTGATAACATGGATAATTATTTTTAGCTGGCCACAAATGATAACTGAAAACCTACCAAATGAAGTACATGATTAAAACAGACAGCTTCACGCCTAGTGGTTTCCTCCACTGATATAAACCGTCTCCCTGCCTGATGTGTCGTTGTTGTGTTTTGGTGAGCGTGATGTTTTTTGAGTGTCCTGTCATGCAAAAGCTTATGGCGGAAGATCCGCTTTGAGGCACATCAGTGGTACAGGCAGTTGACTGGTTACTTCAGCTCCATTCCATTCCCCTGTCTGACCAGCAGAGGGCAGTGTTTTTTGTTTGTTTGGTTTTTTTTGCCACTGTGTAATTTTGATAGTTTTTATTAAGTGCTTATACTGTATATATTATTGTAAATAATTATTATCTTGGCCAGTGAAACATAAAGGACACTTTTTTTTTTTTTGCTTAAACAGTGAACAGTCCCTGCTGTACATTAGTAAGCAACCATTTTACATTGAAACTGAACAATTACGTATGCAATTACATGTAACATCTTAATTTTCTTTTCCACTGAAATTGTTTACCATACAGATTTAATACCAATCCAAATTTAACATTGAAAAATTAATAGTTTCAGCCCTTTGGGGGCTTTGGAAATGGTTAACTGACTTTGTGTTTTGGCTATAGTGGCTACAGTAGGTAGTTCCAGTGAGAACAACAACCATGCATGTCACTTCTGCAGGCTGCATCTTACTCTGTGAGATAAACAGTCTCTTTTCATAACTTTTGCTGGCTCTGAGACACTCGCTTGGTATTTCTCCTGCTCTTTGTCTAGCAAAACAATCAGTCATCACTAAATGGCCTGATTATTTCAGGGGCCTTGACAAGTCCATTGTTTTTGAATTTCTGTGTTACTTTTGCTATATTTTCACACCTAAAACAATGATTTGGTAATCATCTTGTACCACTGTCCTCTTTTTTGCTAAGAAATAAGTCTCCTGACAGTTCTCTCCCAAGTGGTTCCACTGTTGTCAGCATTAAGTCTGAGAATGATTCAGTGGGCTATATAACACTTTTAATTGTCAAGAAATTACTTCTCTTTAAATGTTTTGGTTCAACTTACCTGTTGATCAAACATTGCCTTAAACTTACACCAGAAAAAATATATTTTGTTTCATTTAGTAACTTTTAGGAGGGTGTACTCATTTTTGCTACACAACATTTTATCACCTTGATAAGAAAATATTTTTTTTCTGAATAATTTTGACATGCTTCTTTGGTAATTGACTAAGCAGATTTACTGGAACATTATATCTCTAAAGAACCCTAACATGTCTTCTAAGTAATTGAGAAATGCCTTTTCTATTATTATTTTGAACCCCGAGTAGCACTAACTTTCTCAGCCACTAGGGAGGCTAGGAGCAGACGTCCTGGGAATTGACCCAGTGGAGGACAGTGTGCGAACTGCAGAGCTGCACTGCTCCTACGATCCCGAATTGCGGGAGAGAGTTCGCTATCAGGCCTGCACCCTGGAAGACCTCGCTGAGGAGGAAGTAGAGGGATTTCATGCCGTAGTGGCATCTGAGGTGGTGGAACATCTGGCCGACCTGGATGCCTTTGCCATCTGCTGCCATCAGGTGTTGAAGGTGTGACACAGCATCACTGACATTTGAAACGATGACAGTAGCACAAAGTAACCGTGAGATTCTCAGCAAAGAGAACTAAATGGATGGATTTAATCTCCTGGGTCAGTGTGTCAGAGGACAAACGGTTTTCCTAAAGAGTTACTCAAAATCCCCATAATCTTCCCTAATGCTGTGACATCCGGTTAAAAGGCACTTTCATCAGCCTGTTTCTGTTAGGCTTTCTTAATTCTTTCCCTTTCAGTTAATAGATTAAAATATATAATATAATTAAATTATATAATATATGTATATGCGCACAGAAGTTTGTCAATATCCCTTTTACAGTGTATACCCCTAAACT